>JAKXYG010000771.1:0-25131 GCA_025895645.1 Cardicola forsteri
TATATTATGTATTATAATAAATTCCTTTTATGTTACGACTACGAAATTAACAAATATTTCAATCGTATAAAGTGCAAAACGTTGCCTTTCGATTGTTCAAATCTTAATATGACTTCAATGGATAAAATTATGTAATTGGTTTACAAAAAATTTGTTAAACGTTGTATTACGTAATTCGCAATCGATTTCTACAAGAAATCTCAATAATATGCAGCCACATTGTGAAAGTGGATAGATGGAACAACTTTTTAAAGTGTCAAAAAAACGAAAGTGTTGTGCGCAATTTTTGGTAGTAATGATATGTAGAATAACCTTGTTGTTTTGTGCAATTTGTCTGTTCGATTGCCCGTTTCACTCCCACACGCATTGGTAAAGCGGTAGAATTAGATTAGTGTGAGTTTGTACAATGACACGAATAATTGGTTAAAAAGAAAATAGAAAGAAGCACCAAAAATTATTCCAAATCTCTGTATGAAATTGTAAACTAATTATTTTGAGCTAGTAAGAAGACGAATAATATTCCAATCGGAAGAAATAATATTCATTTCCTTTTAACAGACAACAAGCAATAATTCCGATAGTTGACTGATTTTAAACAGATACTTGACCAACTTACATCGAATACAAAGACATGAATGTGGTTCGAAACATAAAGCTATCGATTGATGACATTTCTGTAACCTATTTGGATTGGAAACCGGCAACTTTAACAAGCAGAATGGATGAAAAGTCGGTAGATGTAGCATAGTTAATGCGTGGGATCAATTGTATAAATACCTGTAGACATATGAAGGATAGAGGAGGTTGTTTAATATTGCTAATACCAAAAATATAGCTTCAAATCTCGAATATTTTTTGAACAGAGGAGAGATAGAAGGAAACAGTACGAACAAAAGACGAGTGAATAACTATAAGATAGAAAGCGTTTATTGAAATCCTGTTAATAAAAGAAAATTCCAAAGCAATGACTGCAGATGGAACATCTAATCTATGTACAACATTAGCAAAACTCCACGAAGAAGTAATTAAAGGAGTAAGAAAAATGAATAATTGAATTGTAATTTATTATTCTTACTTTGGAAGAACAATAGTGAAGAGTTTATTATTATAAGTAATACAATTGTTTCCACGATTATTATCATCTCAATGGATAATTAAAATGTTTAAAAGCTTTTATTTAATCTGACTATGTATTATTTTCAATTACAATTTAGCTAACCCATAAATATTGGCAAGGATTGACAATATGAAGGTGCGTTTGGTTGAAAGTGATTTTTTCTTGTCACGCGATATGTATTTTAATAAAGTTTTTTTGTGTAACAATTTTTGCTACATTTGATCTTGTATCTTAAAACTGTTTTGTTGGTATCTTCGACAACATGCAACAAAACAAATTATTTATTTATTATTTATTAACAAAAGTTTTAATACACCAATAGAGGTACATTCAGTATATAAAAAAACATATGACTAGTGCCATCAAACAAAATAAAAGTACAAAGTAAAAAGTTAGACAAATTAAACAACTTATATTTATTTATTTATTTATTTATTTATTTGTTTGTTTGTTTGTTTATCCCGGATTGTTGAATTAATATAAGCACAACTGTTGACATCAATGTTCGCATTAATTAGTAAGCACGAATCATCAATTTAATCAACAATATATTTTGTATTGAAAGATGATAGAATCAGTGGCAGTAAAGGTGATTTTAAAGTAAGTTCAAAATGTTATTTTTTAAATACATTAGAAAAGTGACTAGGTACAAAAGAAAAATTAATTCTACTTTTAGAATGTAATAATAATAGTAATATAAATCTGTCAAAAAGAATTCTCATCATTTGTTGCACAAAAAAGGAAAAAAAAGTGTAAATATAAATAAAATAACATGTTTATATAATTTTCAAATTTACATTATTGAATAAAAAGATAATAGCAAATAAAAACAAGCTATATACGTAGTCATGGTAAATTAGAGTAGCGCAGTCATTCGAGAGACCACGTTTTAATGTGTTTAATTTTAACTCTTCCTTAAAAGGATCAAAAATGAACCAATCTAATCAGTCTCAATCCTGGATAAAGGAGGAGGGTTTGTATCAGGAAGTGCATCTGGCAGTAAATACAACGACAATAATAATTTATTATTATTATTATTATTATTGTTATTATTATTATTATTATTATTATTATTATTACAAAACACTTTTGCTTTAAAAAACTGAGCATAGAGCAATAAGACAACAATTACAGCAAAAAATAACAACAACAACAAAGTCTCGCAATTCAAAGAGAACATAAAACAATAAAATGTTTCCATGTATTTGAACATTCTGTCAAATGTTTTACTTGATCCCATAAAACATTCATTTCAATTAAATCTTCCCAAATAGTTCCTAGCCAAGTTTTCTGTGGTCTACCCCAACCTTTCTTCTACCATTTACAATTGTCCATTCTAAAACCGTTCTCGCTAGTCTTTCGGGCGGTAAACGTAGATTTTGACCAAGTAATTTTCTTCATCTAATTGTAATGATGTCATGTAGTGAAAGAAAGGCAGTTCTCCTTATGATTTCATTATTTAAAATGTGATCGCACCAGGTAATCTTTAAAATATTTCTAAGACACCGGCGATGAAAATCATCCACCATCTTATCAATCTTGTCCATTCGCTTCCACGTTTTACTCACATATATTGCCGTAGGAGTGGAAGAACATGACCATATTGATTTGAGTCTATCACAGACTTACATTGCCTTTTCAAGTCTGGCTTTAACATCAATTTCGGTTTTTATGTCTTTACCAATGATGCTTATTTATTATTATTATTATTATTATTATTATTATTATTATTATTATTATTATTATTAGTATTATTATTAGTATTAGTATTAGTATTATTAAATTTTTAAGAATTTTAAAATAACTTATTCTATTTAATCCATTTAATTATACATGTTATTGAAAAGTGCACAAATGTGAGTACAACAAACCACAATGTACAAATGGAAGAACGTCTAAGTTAACCGCATTGCCGATTATTGATTCATGTGTATTTTAAATTAAATTTAAGAAAATCCAAAATTTGAATCAATTAATTTTATAAAATACAAAAAAAAAATTCATAACATTTAACTGTCTTTTTGCTTTGTCCTGCCTTCTATTTTCATTTTCATATTGTCAGTAATTTAATATTATTTCGTGTTCATTTACTCAATGTTTCATAAAAAACGTCAATTATTATTTTTTTAATTAATTTATTTTTATTGTTTTGAATGTTTGGACGGGAAAGGCATTCTTCAGCATTTTAGCGAAACCGAACGTGATTCCGTATATAGTGGTTAAGAGGTAGGATTCGAATCCATGTTTAACAGATCTAAGTTGGGTGCCGTACCGTTAGATTATTCCATTGATGATAAAATTCAAAACGATTTTTAATAATAACAATTTATTATTATTACAAAACCAATTTGATTTACAAATAAGCACAGGGAAACAAAACTATTCCATGTCTTCGAACATTTTGCCAAACGTTTTGTTTCATCCTACCATGAAACATTCATTTCAATTCAATCTTCCCGAATAGTTTTTAGCCAAGTTTTCTGTGGTCTACCCCAACCTTTCTTCTACCATTTACAATTGTTCATTCCAAAACCATTCTTGCTGGTCTGTCGGGCGGTAAATGTAGAATTTGACTAAGTAATTTTCTTCGTCTAATTGTAATGATGTCATGTAGTGAAGAAAGTTAGCTCTTCTTATGATCTCATTATTTAAAATGTGATCGCACCAGGTAATCTTTAAAATATTTCAAGACACCGGCGATGAAAATCATCCACCATCTTATCAATCTTGTCCATTCGCTTCCACGTTTTACTCACATATATCACCGTATGAATAATTATTGATGCGTACAAACGAAGTTTTGTCTTTAAGCGGATGGCAGAACATGACCATATTGATTTGAGGTTGACATTACCTTTTCAATTTTGGCTTTAACATCAATTTTGGTTTTTCCGTTTTATACCAATGATGCTTCTTAGATATGTAAAAGAATCAACGGCAACAATATTTTGTCCATTAATTTTGATGAGCAAATAATTGTTTGACTTAGTGCACAACACTTTTGTTTTTGAACAATTAATCCGTAAGCCAATACGAGAACTGATTTTACTGAAACGTGTTGTCACATTTTGCATTTTTCTGGAGTCTAACTGAATTAATCAATTCCATCTACAAAATCCAAATCTGTTAATCTGCCATGGTTCCATTTGATGCCGTAGAAAAATTATTTATAGACCGTGTCACAATAAAATTAAATACAAAAAAAACGGTGACAAAATACATCCTTGACGTACTCCTGTGACAACTTCAACAACAACTTGAATTTTAGTATGACAAGTTCGAACATAGCAGTATGACCACTTTTTGTTCGAACACAACAACTTAAATTTTGGTATAGCGAATGCATGATATTCACATACTTAAACGGTATTCCAAAAAACTGAACGATTTTCTACAAAGATTCTCAATGAATACTGTGAAAAGCTTTCATAAAATCAATAAAATTGATTGTAATTGATTGCTGAAATTCTTGACTTTGCTCAATAATGTTACGAAGGGTGAATATTTATTCAATGCAATTTCTTTTTTTTCTAAAACATGCTTGTTTTCAAAAATGATTATCTACCGCATTATCTAAACGGTTTAAACCTACTTTACTAAACACCTTACCAGAAACAGACAATAAGGTTTCTCCACGCCAATTATTGCAAGTGTTTAGACTTCTCTTTTTGGGAGGAGTAACGATTACTCCTTGCCGCCAATCATTCAGAACTTGTTTATTATGCCACAATATATTATTAAATAAATGACCAAACTCGCATACTACTATGTTACCCCCATGTTTGAGTATTTCTGGCGTTATCTCGTCAAGTCATCCTGTGTTATTGTTTTTCAACTTTTGAATTGCATAAATCATTTCAATTACAAAAATGTCATCAATACATATTTCCGGTTTTTGAACAACATTCAAGTCTTTGTTTTTAAAATTAATGAGGGTATTTGGCGTGAGTTAATTAAGTATTTCTTTAAAATGCTTTACCCATCTGAATTATTGCTTATTTTCTGTTAAGCAGGTTAAAAAAAGCTGCCGTAAAAATAAGAATAATTGGTTAGAACGCAGATGCACAGAAGCAAATAAGGCAGCAGTAAAAAAAGATTCCAAGACTCTGTATAGAATTGTAAAACAATTGTTGGGAGTTAGAAAAACACCGATATTTCAATCAAAGAAAAAGATAGTCGTTTACTTCTAACACATGACAAGCAATCATCTTGATGGGTAGAACATTTTAAAGAAATACTAAATCTGCCCATGCCAAATACTTTCATAGATTTTGATAATGATAATGATATGAATGTGACTCAAAATCCGGAAATATGTATTGATGACATTTCTGTAACTGAAGTAATTTATGTAATTTAAAGGTTGAAAAACAATAAGGCAGGATGATTTGACAAGATAACTGCAAAATGCTCAAACATGGAGGTG
This sequence comes from Cardicola forsteri, assembly GCA_025895645.1. Lineage (NCBI taxonomy): Eukaryota > Metazoa > Platyhelminthes > Trematoda > Strigeidida > Aporocotylidae > Cardicola > Cardicola forsteri. The sequence goes on from JAKXYG010000771.1 coordinate 5,544, forward strand.
ATGTTGTAGCAAGTGAGCTTGCTCATTTATTTAATGTTATATGGCATAATGAACAAGTTCCAAATGATTGGCGGCAAGGAGTAATTGTTACTCTTCCAAAAAGGAAGTCTGAACGATTGCAATAACTGGCGCATAATAACCTTATTGTCTGTTCCTGGTAAGGTGTTTTGCAAAGTAATTTTAAATCGTTTAAGTAATGCACTAGATAAACATCTTCGAGAACAACAAGAAGGTTTTCGGAAAGGAAGAAGCTGTATTAAACAAATACTCACCCTTCGTAACATTATTGAGCAAAGTCAAGAATTTCAGCAATCACTAACAATCAATTTTATTGATTTTATGAAAGCTTTTGACAGTGTTCATCGAGAATCTTTGTGGAAAATCGTTAAGTTTTACGGAATACCGTTTAACTATGTGAATATCATGCATTCGCTATACCAAAATTTAAGTTGTTGTGTTCGAACAAAAAGTGGTCATACTGCTATGTTTGAAATTGTAACGGGAGTTCATCAAGGATGTATTTCGTCACCGTTTTTGTTTTTTCTGGTAATTGATTTCATTATGACTCGATCCATGAATAATTTATCTTATGGTATCAAATGGAACCAAGGCAGATTAACAGATTTGGATTTTACAGATGATATTGGTCTACTTAGTAAAACTTCAGAAATGATGCAAAATATAACAACACGTTTCAATGAAATCAGTTCTCGTATTGGCTTACGGATTAATTGTTTATAGACAAAAGTGTTGTGCACTAAGTGAAACAATAATTTGCTCATCAAAATTAGTGGACAAAATATTGATGCCGTTGATTCCTTTACATATCTAGGAAGCATTATTGGTAAAAACGGAAAAACCGAAATTGATATTAAAGCCAATAGACTCAAATCAAAATGGTTATGTTCTTCCATCCGCCTGAAGACAAAACTTTGTTTGTACACATTAATAATTATTCAAACGGTGATATATGTGAGTAAAACGTGGAAGCGAATGAACAAGATTGATAAGATGGTGAATGATTTTCATCGCCGGTATCTTAGAAATATTTTAAAGATTACCTGGTGCGATCACATTTTAAATAATAAAATCATGAGAAGAACTAACTTTCTTTTACTACATGACATCATTACAATTAGATGAAGAAAATTACTTGGTCAAAATCTACGTTTACCGCCCGAAAGACCAGCGAGAACGGTTTTGGAATGGACAATTGTAAGTGGTATAAGAAAGGTTGGGGTAGACCACAGAAAACTTGGCTAGGAACTATTTGGGAAGATTTAATTGAAATGAATGTTTCATGAGATCAAGTGAAACGTTTTGCAGAATGTTCAGATACATGGAAACATTTTGTTGTTTCATGTTTTCTTTGAATTGCAAGACTTTTGTTGTTGTTGTTGTTTTTTGCTGTAATTGTTGTCTTATTGCCCTATTCTCAGTTTTTTAAAGTAAAAGGGTTTTGCAATAATAATAAATCTGTTAAAGATAAGCGACCATCTATTCCTTCGATTGAACTATTGGTGTTCTTTCTAACTCCTAACAGCTGTTTCACAAATTTATGAAGAAATGTGAAATTTATTTTCTTTTCTTATTTTAATTTTATGTTTACTACTTAGAATGTCTTACAAGAAACGCATCTTTCAGCAGTAGACATTTTAGCAAAGCCGAACGTTGGCCCGCATTTTAGTACCGGTAATGGGATCCAAACCCATGTCCACCGAGGTCCGAATTCGAGCGCTGTACCGCTAGACCACCCCGGTACTTTTTGCTGGTGTCGTGTATACTTTTTCAAATTTTCTTTCTAAACAATTATTCTTGTTTTTCCAATAGCATTTTTAACTTGTTTATCTGAGGTTTTATGCTCGTCACGAATTAGTTTCCAAATAACAGGATTGCTAGATTAATCTCTTTTTAATTTAATTTTCTTTCTGAGATCGATTTGACTCCAGAAGGCTGTTAAAATCTACTGTTTCGTAATGGAACCATATTGTTTACCTTTTACATTTTTTTCGCAGCCTGTAATTGTTTCGTTGAAACAATTTCTACCGTTTATGAGACTTTTCTACCTAATGTAGATTTTGAGATGTATTTTTTAACAATTCATAAAATTAGTTTGAGATATTTGGCTGTTAAAGTTTCTAACACAAAAATGGAATTATTTTTTTTGTAGTTTCCATTCTCTTTTATTTTAAACAAAAATTTCCAAGAACAAGATTGTGATTAAAACCAACATCTGTACCGCGATATGCACGTACTTCTTACAAAGAAGATCGCCATTTTATGCTAATAGAAATGTAGTCAATTTCATTTGCTGTCTTTCTGTAGGGAGAAACCCATGTTGCTTTGTACATATTTTTTAAACAAAAAATGTGTTGCCAACACTTATTCCACAATGACTGTTTAGCGTCAGCAATCTACAACCATTATCATTTATGCTATCAGCATAGCCATGTGGTCCAACATTTGAGAAGTACCCAGATCTGTTTTTGTTTAATATTTGTATTAAAATCACCAATCAATATTTTAATGTTTCTTATTGAATTTTGTAATTACTCGTTGAAAAAATCTTGTTGGTTGTTTTCAGTAGCCTCAACAGGAGCATAGATTTGCACAATTGTTACTTTTGCAAATTTCGTGTTGAATTCGGCCGAAATGATTCCATCTAATTATAGCTTCTGCAGTATTTTTGCTTAACAAAATACCAACTCCATGAATGTGATGGTCTTTATGTTCAGTATAAAAAATTGGTATATCTCCACTCTTAAAATGTCCTTGACTTTCCATTGCATTTCGATAATACCCAAAATATCTAACTGGTACTCTTTTCATTTCTCGGAGAACATGGTTTAACCGTCTATTACAAAAAAGTGTGCGCACATTCTACATTTCACATTTTTGGTATTAAAGATTCTGCAAATCAAAGATTGAGCTTTCTATCGGCTTTCACTCAACTATGTCACCTGAGTGAGTACAATCACTTTTTTACCGGAATGGTGTCCTCTTATTGTTTTAGAAGCAATATAATATTTTAGAAGCCAGGTTACTAACCTTGGGCTTAAACCCTACTCCTTTAATAGTGATAGTAATATTAATAATAAAAATAATTTAAAACATTTTTTCACTTCTCAACTATTAAAAATCTTTGTTTAAATTAACTTTTTATTCACATTTGTATCAAGTTTATTCGAAATTTAATTCATTTTACAGTTTATAATTTTTTTGATATTTTTATCCAAAAATATACATACAATTAGTTGTCATTTGATACGTTAAAAAAGCATCATTTGTATATTTACTATCACTTGAGTACGTATGGCTTGTTTTCTTTTAATTTATCGTTATACAATAAAGACACAAATTATATATAAAAAACGTAGAATTGAAGAATCACGTGATCAATTATTTCTACCACCAACCGTTTACGAAAAATTAACTTTTTGTTCACATGATAAAGGTTGTGTTTCAACTTTAAAGACATGACTTTTATTATTATTATTTGCGATTTTTAAACAATGAAATTTTGCAAAACATTAAATTGGTAAAATGCAAAGTACTAGCAAGTGTTGCGATTGCTTGTAAACGTATAGCGCAATATATGCACTTTATTATCAAAACTTTATGTTTTTTAATTAACTTTCGACTTTTGGTGACTTTTATAGCAATGTTGTTAATCTTAAAATAAGATTGACTGTAATTATTAAAATGCTAATGTTATATACAACTCCTAAACTAAATACTGGTAGAAACTTAATTATTAAACTAAAATATCTGTAGCAATTATATAACTCAAAAATGGAACTCAGTTTAATCATACTATATACAGTACTATATAATAAATAAAATACAATTACCATTTTGTTAACATCCATTGTTAGTATATATGTTATACTAGTAAATATATAAAAATTGAACTTGTTTAAAATTAAAAAAAACGTATAAAATTATTAATAAAAAAATATAGCCTCAAATATGATAGAAAACCAGAACACATGGAATTTTTTAAGTTCCCAAATGATTGATTAAATAATAAAGAACCAAATGTTTAATAATTGATGTGATCGCCTTTCCTTTTAACCACTTGATCAAGACGGTTTGGAATGCTGTCGATAAGATTGTTGATATATTATTGTTTCATCTCATATTGCACAACAAACTGAATGCAATCACACAAATCCTTAATTTCAGTTTACTTATTGATGTTGCGTTTTAGCATACTGAAAACACTTTCAATAACATTTATGTCCGGACTGTTAGGTGGTAATTGAATAAAAGACCGTTATTTTTATTTTAGCCCTTCTAATGTCTAAATGTAAATATAAAACAACAAAATTAAACCTGGATAAATATAACATTACCTTTTTGGACGTATGACATGGAGCATTATCCTGAAAAACAGTAGTGACCCTAGTGTAACTGTGCTGCATTTTGTCATAAAAAACTTGTTTCATTATTGAAACAAAATTTTCACTAAGGTACCAGATATAATTTTCCGTTTGATAGGTTCATTATACTTAATACAAAACCAACACAACACTTATCGAGGGTAGATTTTTTTTCAAACTACCGGAAGTAAATATCTTTGAAAATTAAGTCCGCATAATACCTTGTTTTTGTACCCAAATGGTTCATCGCGAATTATTGTTTCATCAGCAAAATATACAGAGCGCCAATAAGACAATCTTCGTTCAATCCGCTTGTTACAAACCATAAATCTACATTCTTTCTGTTTTTTTATTAATAAATGGTTTAACTATTGGTGATTCACGTGTTAAACCGAATTATTTTGCACGGCTTCTCACCGTCGAATAACTAAATTCTTGTAAATTATCTTTTACAATATTTGAAATAGGCTTGTTATAATTTTTTAAAATTCCATTAAAATTTTTCGATCATCGGTCTTACTTGTTTTTCTTTTTCTTCCAACATTATCATAGTTTCTTGGTTTTCCTCCACTCAAAACACGATGAACTCTTGTAAGACTTACTTTGTACAATTCTGCTAGTTTTTTAGGCAAAAATACATAGTTTTTAAATTTTTTATAACATGGTGTTCATTGTTATTAAGATAGTAATCATTTCTACTGTTGGTATTCATTTTATGGAACGAAAATGATAAAGCAATTAATCAAATTCTGAAGGTCAATTATAATTTTAAGCTAAAAAATTGTTTTAAATTACCAAAAAAAAATTATTAAAAAAAAATAATTAACAATTTTTTAAACATATTTTTAATTAATTAAATTTTAATTTTAATTAGCATTATGACGTTACAAAGTTGAATGTATAAATTTTAGTTATTAAGTATTTTTTTAACAAAATTATATACACAAAGTAATAAATGATTAATTATTATAAAAACTATGTAACTTCAACATATTATCCATGTTTACATGTGTGTTTTCTTAAAATATGCTATTTTAGCCAACTCAGCATTTTTAAATAAATATTTCTAACTAAATATAAAGCATCTACTAAATATTTTACATTATTTTAAATTTTTAATATTTATTTTCACCAAAAAATAATAGGAGAAACAAATTAATTTACATTAAATTGATTTTTGAATTTTAACACTAATTTTTGTAAAAAAATGTATTGATTTTTAATGTTATTTTACAACAAAATAAATTTATTCAACTGTTTCATAACATTCTTATTATTTTTCTTCTTCTTCTTCTTCTTTTTATTATTATTATCATTATATTATTATTATTACTATTATTATTGTTATTATTATTGCTATTACTACTACTACTCCTATTTTTATTATTGCCGCTAATAATCCTGCGGATTTGAGCATTATTCCAATTTTCAATAAAGGTGGTACTACTGAATATACCTCTCCCATGTGGCGCATTCTGGGCTAGGTTTTAACAAGCATTTAAGCTAATAACTGCAGAAACGGAGTATAAAGCAGTATAACTTGGTTTCCTATTTGGTGGGTGAATGCAAGCATACACCTACAAATAGTAACAAAACTAAGTCATATACTGCCCCACTTTGATATTTAAGAATATTTAGCACTGTTTACTTATTTTAGGCATATATACTACTTACTAATAAATACCTTAGATAAAACTTTATATATATATATGTCAACAATTCAAGTAACAGTCACTTCTATTTATAACTTCTGCCAATCGTTTTAAATCTGAGACTATCAAGGTACCAATAAAATCCTTTGAAACTCGATTTTTCATAACATAAATGATATTCTTTATAGGTAATACGTTATTTTACAACTTGTTAACCTACCCTTTAAAAAACCGAAAACAAAATTAATAACGTTTAAATCCCGGCTGTAGATAATCAAATGTGTTCAATAAAGTTTATGCAGTTTATATAAATCAAACCTGTATTAAATGGTACGTTATACTAAAAAATACACCACCAGTTCTAAAGTGTACTCTAAAGCATAATATTGAATAAGATTTTACTGTTATGAAACATCTTATTTAAATAACAATTAAAATAATTTGTCAATATTTTTTTGTAAATTTTTTACAATTTAAACAATGGTGTGTAACGTATTTTGCAAAATATCTGTAGTCTCTAATAAAACCCATTTCATATACGCTTATCAAGTCATCAAAATCGACTTTCTAATATGGTGTATAAATATTTTAAAAAATAATAAAGAAGTGATCATTTCATCAACTAAAATAATAATAAAATTTTTGCTACTAAACTTTTTGGTTTTGGAAAAGTTGGAGCTACAAGAATATCCGCCCTACTTCAACTTTTCGTCACTCAAGATCCTGTACAACAATAATATTGATCCTTTATTTAGGTCAATGTTGTAATTTGTCAAAATGGCATTTTTTTACTACTTTGTAGCATTATTTATTTTTGAAGAAAGACCAGTTTTGCTAACTTTGTCTTCTAGTAAAAATGGCTAAACGTTGGTAAAGACGGAGAATCCGAACTTGATGTTATAGCCAAACTTGGAAAGATAATGTCAGTCAACTCAATACGGTCAAGTTCTTTCATTCACCTAAAGATAAAAACTTTGCTCGTACGCATCATTAATCATTCCTACGACAATATATGGGAGTGAAACATGAAAGCGAACAGACAAAATTAATAAAATGTTGAATGTTTTTCATCGCCGGTGTCTTGGATTTATTTTAAAGATTACTGCTCGCGATTACATTTCGAATAATGAGATCATGGGGAGAACTGACTGTCGTTCACTATATGACATTATTACAATTAGACAAAGAAAGACTAATATGAACGGTCTTGGAACAGACTATTGAATAGTAACTATTGGGTTAGAGTTGAAAAACTTGATAAAAAATCAAACGGACACATCGTACTTTATGAACAGTAGCGCTGTTATAGAAATGTTGTTAACTAGTCAATAAACTTTATTATACTTCTACCATTATTGTGCTTATCAAGTTATTGGAGCCGATTGTTTTATATGTACAATAATAGCGAAGAAGTAACAACGTTACCAACTATAATGAATGATACTATTAATTGCTTTACATACCTGAGAAGCATCATTGGTAAAGACGGAAAAGCCGAAATTGATGTTAAAGCCAGACTTGGAAAGGCATTGTCAGTCTTCCATAGACTTTTATTTGCTTAAAGACAAAACTTTATTTGTACGCATCAATAATCATTCCTACGGCAATATATGGAAGTGAAACGTGGAAACCAATGGACAACATTGGTAGAATGGTGAATGTTTTTCATCGCCGGTGTTTGTGAAGTATTTTTAAGATTGCCTGGCGCCATCATATTTTAAATAATGAGATCAAGAAAAGAAGTGACTTTTGTTTACTACATTACAGTTAGACAAAGAAAATTACTTGGTCAAATTCTACGTCTACCACCCGAAAGACCAGCAAGAAAATTGATAAAATGGTAGATGTTTTTTTATCGCCGGTGACTTAGATATATTTTGAAAATTGCTTGGTGTGATTACATTTCAAAATGTTAAATCATAGAAAGAACTGACTAGGGCAAATAACATGAATTAAAAATTAAGTAGACATGTTGATCTTTGTGAACAGTAGCGTTGTTATAGGGATGTCGTTAACTAGTTAATAAACTTTATTATATTTCTACTATTAGTATGCTTATCAAGTTATCAGAACCAATCGTTTTATATGTACAAATATAATAATAGTGAAGAAGTGATTAAGTCACCAACTATAATGAATGAATAAGTGAATGTCCAAACTTGGATAAATTATTCAAATACCAGCAATTCATTACTAAACCTAATAATTTGCGTTTCTAACCACAAAGGAAGAAATACTATTCAGTGTACTAAACCGTAATTATTTTCAATATAACAAAAGCAAAAATATTTGAATGACTTTTGCTAAAATATTTTATTGGCATTATAAGTAAAATGTTTTATACCAATACCTTTATAAAATTACAATTCACGTCAAAAACAGGAATATCGATATTTTTAAAAATTAGAAAACGTGCCAAATAATTGCTTTAAAATAATTTTTATTATAAAATATGCGTACGTACCTAAAAAGATATAAATACTAAGAGATATTTATTTTAAATATTTTAAGTAATATCTATTATTTACTCTAAGCGTTCAATGTACAGTGTTTTACGATCTTTAACCTAATGATGTGGAATTTGATTTTGCATCACGTAATTCATTTAATTAATTGTAAACAATTACTATTATCTTAAGGTTTATACTGTTTGAAGATAATTGTTTTTAAGGTACGGAATCAACATTATCATCGTAATGGTTATAAACTCTCGATTTCTTATTACTCCAATGTAATTAATACACAATTAGCAACACAATTCCAAATGTAAATAATTTTCCCAATTGACAATGTATGGGATAAAAAATTGAAATAAGGAACCGAACAAACAAGAATAATAAGATGGTGAATGGTTTTTATCGCCGGTGTCTTAAAAGTAATTTAAACATTATTGCACGCCATCACATTTCAATTAATAATATCATAGGAAGAACTGACTCTCGTTCACTACATGACATCATTGCAATTAGATAAAAAAAATTACATAGTTAAATTCTTCTTTTATCGGCATAAACGGTTTAGGAATGGATGATCGAAAGAGGTAAAAGAAAGGTTGAGGGGGAAAATAGACCACAAAAAACTTAATCAATAACTATTCGGGAATATCTAATTGACATAAACGTCTCATGGTGGAATCGAACAAATATACTGGAAAACATTTTGTTGTCTCACGTTCTTTTTTAAATTATGGGACTTTGATTTTGTTTTTGCTATAATAGTTATTTTATTGCTCCATATGTTTATTTTTAAAGCAAACGGCTTTTCTAATAAATAAATAAATAAATAAATAAATAATAATAATAATATTTAGTTTTAAGCAATTTTGGATAATAAATACGTTCCAAAACGGCAAAGAAGTAATCGCATGTATCTGGATAACAGAGTTACACAGATGACAGAGTTGAGTGAAAGCCGAAAAGAAGATCAATCTTCTATTTTCAAAATCTTCAATGCCAACGAGACTTTGTTGTTGTTGTTATTTTGCTGTAATTGTTGCCTTATTGCCCCATGCTTATTTTTAAAGCAAAAGGGTTTTGTATAATATATATATGTATATAATATAAATATAAGTCTGGTATAAAATATTTTATATCCACTTGTTGTTTATTTAGCATTATCTTTTATAGAAGTCAAACAAATTAATTGTAAGCTCTATCTTTATTACTTAAGTTCTATATGTACCCCTAGATGCTTGATAACTTATTTCAAACTACCATCTCAACTTGTACCATAACATGTTTCTTGTAAATACAAAGTGTGAACTTTATAATAGCAAATAAATTATACTGCATTAATTTTGACAGAAGTACGTTCATCCACTGTATGCAAAGAAACTCTTTGTTGTTATTAGTCTCTTTGGACAACGGTATAACTAGGCTTCCGCTAAAGCGGATGAGTGTAAAAATACATCCAGGGTACTTGACAAGTATCTTGAAGTATGTGTGTACCATATGTAGCCCTTCGGCTAATAGAAATAACCTTGTCAGAAAATTATGTGACTTCGTCAATCTTTGCAAACAGTGGAACCATCACAAGGATGCCAAGAAATTTCGTTATTTTTCTACGTCTGTTATCCTTGTCAAGCGATATAAGTCGATTGTTTAATATGCCTTACAAATGTAGAAATAATGTAGAAAATAAAAAGCAAAGTTGTGTAAAACCAACTTCATAAAAATATTCAATTGAATTATTTATAATTTTAAACATTGCTATCCAATGTTCAAATTTGTAAAGTGATTTTGGTTTAATTCACTTTTAATCCGGAGAGTTAAGCTCTAACCATTTATCTGTACATCGATCAATATACGTGAATGATTTTATATTGTTTTTTTTTAAAAAAAACACAACAAATAAACAATTACATCCATATGTTTCTATTTTGTAGAAATTGAAGGTAACATTACCATCAATATAAATAAATAAATTTGAATTTTATATGAAGTAAAACAATATGTGCCAAAATAGATTCAATTGATTTGTTGTTTTATTGTAAAAACAAAACGTTTAAACTGATTTTACATTGTTACTGATATTATCAACCGATTCAATGTCTAATTTTACTACAGATTGATTCACCTGATGAAAGTCAACTAGTCACAAATGTGGTTGCTAAAAAGTGAAAATAGTTCAACATTGTGTTTTGTTCCGTACAAGTACTAACTGCATTTGTGCCGACGTACAAGTAACTGTTACGTCAAACGTGAATTTGATCCCATTTTGAATTTTGTATTAATCAACAAAAAAAACGGTTTTTGTTTATTATTTAAACAATGACACATATATTAAATAGTAAAAAATATTTTAAAAGTATTTTGCAAAGACTAAATGATTACAATTTACGACATTAAGTTAATTACATTGAACTTCATTGAAAACGTGTTTTACCTTTTTTGACTTTTATTACTGACACAAAGAAAAGTTTTTAGCTTTTTTGTGTAATTATAATAACATTTTTAAACGTACAACCATTTTAGTTTGTATTAAGATATAAGTAAATTTGGAAATTATTAAACTAACATTAACACTAATAGTATTAATAATATTAATTAAAATAAAAGTAATAATAAGATCAATAATAATATTAATTATACTATTAATAGTAATAATAATAATAATAATAATAATAATAATAATAATAATAATAATAATAATAATAATAATAATAATAATAATAATAATAATATTAATAATAATAATAATATTAATAATAGTGAAAACAATAATAAAATAATAATAATATTAACAATAATATCCTAATACTCAAAATGTTGATAAAAATAATAGCAATAATATCCATAAAATTATCCATAAAAAGTATCTAAGCCAATAACCATAAATAATAATAATAATAAAAGTAATAATAATAATAATAATAATAATAATAATAATAATAATAATAATAATAATAATAGTTGTTATTACTATTATTACATTAAGCAACAATAATTTTGGGTTTGTCGTTTAAATGTATAATGAAATACATTTTTTTATCCAGTGGTCATACAGCCACTCCCTAGGCAATGATCAATTGTTCGTACCAATCGCAGAACTTGAGTTTATGCTAATTCTGATGCGAAGACTTCTAGGTTTAACTACCATTTTCTATTAATCACAAAACGTTACACACAAAAAATATGGTATAAACAAACATTTACATTTACATATACTAAAAATAATTCATTCATATATTGTTTATTTAGATACAAACATTGAATTAATAAAAAAAATTGAACTTAATCATTAATTCGTTTTAACAAAATTTCTTTTAATTGAATTAAGCACATAATGTTGTCAACAGTCCAATTTCTAACATTCGCAAATAACTAAATTAAGTTTATTTTCTTAATTTTAGTATAAATACTATTGATTTTTACAAAATGGAGTAAACGTATTCTATATCAATTATGAAATATATAATTATTATCAAAAAGTGCATTGATTATAAATTATAATTATTATAAATTAATTTGATCTCAAACCAGTGATAAATAGATAAAAGTGAAGAATATAATTACGATCAATAATAGTGTTGCAGAGTATATGTTATTTTTTAAACCCAAATGTATATAAATTACAATTCCGCTGTAAAATAAAAGAAATTTAAAACCGTTTTTTCGGTGTTTCTATAGAGGATGCTAATGATCATCTGAAGGATCTAACCAACGTTTATAAAGTATTAACTTTAAATAATAGTGATAATCTTGACTATTACTTCTACGTGTTGTAGGTTGGATTAGGTGCGCCTATATTAGCACGGATTAAGTATAAAGCGATAGAACTGTTTCCATCTTGGCAGATGGGTACAAGTATACATCCAATATACTTAAAAGTTATAAAATGTAGCTACTCAGTTAATAGAAATAACCCAAGCAAAAAAACAGGCAGTCAATGTTTGCAAACATTAAATCCGTCACACCACTTTTCTTATTCTTACAAAGTCATCGCATTCAATTGTTTTAATGTAGTCTAAAAGTATAGAAATAATAAAAATGTTAGTTTATCACCAACTGCAATAAATGAATAGAAAATTAACATATTTTACCTCACGTAGAAATAATCGTTATATTGATTATGTAATATAAAATATGCTAAAGTGCTACAGGTGACTGTGCCACCTGACAAGGAGTCCAATTATTAAAAATTGTACTATATAGGTCCATTGTCGGAAATTGTATTTTTTGAACATAAAAACAAACTGCGGCAAAAATGTGCGTTTTTGTAAATCAATGAAAATAAACACCCAAAATTTTTTTGTTTATTGCTAAAAATAATTTTAAATCAAAATCCACACATTTTATTACTTTTTTATTTACAAAAAATGAACAATATTTTTGTGTTATAAAAACCTTTCATTTATATACATAATTATAAATTCATTTTAATATTAAAAATTACATTTTTCAAAATTTCAAAATTTCAAAAGCTCTACCTATCAATTTTTAAAATTAAACATGAAAAATAGTTAAGCATTTTTCATAATTTTTGTAAAATGTCAAAAATGTTTTAGTTATTAAAAATTAATTTAGATTATAAAAACAATCATAAATTTTAATATTTTACATTTTTTGCAAAAGACAAATACTTTTTTTCCAAATAACATCAAAAAAGTTTTTAAAATAAAAAAATATGTAAAAATATTTATTTAAAGTAAAAAATCTATTTTTTATTTTTAAAACTTTTACATTTGTGTTTTTAAAAAGTGTTTGTTAAAATATTTATAATACAAAGGGTGGATAGACGGTAACACAATAAAGTATGAGCCAAATGTAATCGTAAATTTTAATTATTTTGTTTCAAAATAAATATTAAAAATTTACAAACAAAAAATCTGTTGTTAGTTGAAAAAAAACAAGCTTTTCTACATTATTTTTTTAATTTTTCTCTTTCTCTCTCTCTCTTTATTCTCAAAATTACTCTACAAATCTACAGTTTTCTGTGACAATGTTGATTTGTAGTTTGTCGTTTGAACGTCGTCACTTTCAACATTATTATTATTATTATCATTATTCAAACGTTCGGAAAATCCGCCCCAATGAACCAAAAACCTTTTGTCGCGCCACCGAACTTCGCGAAACAACAAAGCACTGGCATGAATAGGCATGGCCAACAATTCCGAAACAAACCATCCTACCAAAAATTCCACTTTCGAAATACACAAAGGCAGCGAAGGAGGATAAATGATGCGCATCATAGTATAGTCCAACAGGAACCAGACAAGAACGCTACATAAAAAGTAGACGCCTCGATTGACAACGTTGGGAAATAGGTAGGAAAACGATAGGGCACCTATGAATGAATTGGGAAAACAATAGGTCAACGGTTCGCACAAATACGTAACAATTACCATACTCAAACGCAGTTGAGTCCACCTTATAATACGTAAATAAAATTGATCGAGACAAGGCGATGGCGAATTTTGCATAATGGTAAAATGGGACAAACGACTTTTCCAGCCCTGACTTCGAACATATTGGGCAAGAAAGTAGTCTTCGGCCAAGTAGCAACTGAATTGTTTGAATCCTTGCGATTTTTCCAGTATTGACTTGCGAATTAAACACGACATGCCCGTAACACAAATAATATTGGCGAAGGCTGACGACAGGTACATTCTACCGTGCCAACACGAAAAAAATATGAATTGAACAATCCATGCCAATGAAGGCTTAGACTTCTCTTCTAATTGATGATGATAATGATAATGATGATAATGATGATGATGATGATGATGATGATAATAGTAATTCATGTCCTGTAAATTGTCAGACTTGTCAGACCAGTTGGCTTCGACAGTGTTAGAACGTTTGAAATTTGACAAAGATTTGTACGAAATCGTTTCGGATGGCAGAGCTAGCGACGAATACAACAAAGAGTTGGAATTTTTCAAATTGCCCAAATTGGGTTTTACATAGGGCAATTGATGGACTAGGCCTACTTGTGAATCGCATTCCATTGACAAAACCATTTCGGTAAGAACATCGGGCATTACCCACGTTCCTGCATCCGAAATCATCAGCAATTCGTATTGGGCTAATTTGTATCCCGCTTGCAAGTTGGTAATTTTGGGATTGATGCCTACAACTTCGTCGGCGATAACCAGCTGTGCTTGAACATGTTTATTGTATCGATTTTGTATCAATGTTTGCACAATATTGCAAATAGGATCGTCGGAGTCGGTTACACAAAACAATATTTCGTATGTTGGATAGTCGATGTTGAAAAACGACGTCAAATTGTCTTCGATATTGATATCGACACCCGAAAGAGGCTTGAGAATTGTTACGCCAGGCCAAATAAATTGGGTTGACGTCTCGTTTGGCGATATATTGACTGAAATTGAGGAATTGGCTGGACAGCGTTGAGAAGATACTGTTGACTGACACGTTGTCGAATACTTGGATTTGACAAAATTGCGCAACCGACGGATAAGACACGAGACAAATCGAAATAGCAAAAGATTGGTAACAACAACGCAATGAATTAGACGGTTGCAACACGTACGTAGACGATAACGTAAACTGGTATCTATTGTTCCTCCCGTATTGTCGTTGTTATCATGTTTGACTGATGTGGAAACTCGATACAAATGCGCATAACCGTAACAAATGGCAACTAGATGAATGACGAGTAAGCCGTAATTTATGGCAATGCCAATGCACGCCAATAGAAGGCACGACAACCGCCATGCGTTGGAATTGAAAGCATATGGAGTGACGTAGTAGACATTGTGTTCGTCAATTGAATTTGGATTTGTCAGATTTAAAGCATTCAAATGATGGACCGCATAAATAGGATCCATTTAATCCAATATGAACATTTATTGGTGTAAAATACGCCGTTTTAACATGAATAGCAAAGTTGAAATGTTGTGTTGTTGGATAAATTGATTGAATAATGAAGGAATGGACAATGAGCAATGTTATTATAAAAATAGGACACTTTTGGTATTTACATACAAATAAAAAACGAAAGTGGGATTATAAAATACAATGTTTAATGCTGATAAAATAAATTTCGTACAAATGAGAATGAGTATTTCTATTATTGCTACAAAATAGAATATATATACATATGTTAAATATTAATATAAATAAGCAATTTTATTCAAATTTATACGATACTAAATAAATATATCTAGCATATGATACTCTAAAAAACAATAACTAATCACACTCATAACAAAATTGTTTATGTATTTAAGTAAATTTCAATGTTTAACATTTAAATACTTTTTTGTTAAACAAATTGTAAACAAATATAAAATTACCAAACTCTCTTTTATATTTATGTAAAACAAATTTGGATATGCGCACAAATTAAAAAAATATTATACGTTATTTATTGAATAGTATATAGTTTTATATTGGTATATACATTCGGCATTAATTTTAATTTATTTTTACTATTTTGAATGTTTTATAAGAAACATCGTACAGCAATAGACCTTGTTATTAGCGGTACAGCGTTCAATTTAAACCTGAATGGTCATGGGTTCGAATCCCACTACCGGCACTAAAATTTGGCTTATGTTCGGCTTTGCTAAAATATCTACTTCTGAAAGGTGTTTCTCGTAAAACATTTATAATAAGAAACATAAAATAAAAAAATTTATTATTATTATTATTATTATTATTATTATTATTATTATTATTATTATTATTATTATTATTATTATTTAAAATAATTATAATTTAATTAAGTAAAATAACATAAGTAAATAAAGGTAATAACGTTTATATATTTTTAATTATTCTTTAATAAGTGTAATTTGTATTAATTAATACAAGATTGATAGTTAAAACAAACACAGTTATTTAAAACCAGCATATTTAAAAAATTACTACTATTTATTTTGCTTTATTGCTAGGTATATTAAATGTTAAATATTAGCATTTGTATATTTATTGTAAACAAACAACACTGTTTAATATATTTACGCTTTCAAATATAGTTCATAAAAACGTTTTATTTAAAATTTATAACAGTATACTATTTCAACAATTTATTTTTTGCATAATACTTGTGCATTTAAAAATTATAAGTTTATGCAAAAAATAACAATATTATTATATTTTATTATAAATGCATTTTTACAGTAAACATTACAAAACTATGGTTCTTCTTAAAAATGCATAAAATCAATATTAATACAATTAAAACTTAATTATTAATTCGAATTTAAATGTTTTTAGATGCAAATTAGCATTTAAATAATATTATTATAACTTACAATTATTACATATATTACATATTAGTAAGAACATAATTTATATTGTTTATATTTATTTTAACAACTAAAATTAATAGTAGTTAAAAATATTTGTAAAATATTAAATGACACTGTTTATTATTATTATTATTACATTAAACTTTAATATCTTACTAGAGATACATTCAGCGCAAAAATAAATTTTTAGTGTTAATAGAAATAAATAAATAAAATTACAATATTACAAAAATGTAGTAACACAAATAATGGGAACAAAATAAAATAAAAAAGTTATATAATAATAAATATAAATATAACTAATACAGTAGACATGTGGTTGAAAACATTTTTATATTGATATACTTTGCATAGTGTTAATTTACTTAATAATAATTTTCAAGAAAAATATTTTTATACAACATTTTCAAAAAATACAATAAAAATTTTAATAAACAAGTAAATTTACCTATATTATTCAAATTATTTTTTAACAATAATATTTTATATTTAATAAGTTTTAGTTGAAATTAATTTGTGATTTAAAAAAAAATAAAATTGTTATTTAAAATTACCAAAATTTAAAATATATACAGTAGATTAGTAAGCTACTGTCAAAATTAATGCAGAATAATTTATTTGTTTTTATAACACAATGTAATTAGGTAAAGCACATCTAAGTTATACTAAAATATTTTTTAAACAATATTTTACAAGTACTAGTAAAATGTTTTATAAAAACTAATTTATATACTAATATTATTATAAAATTGTACTTTTAGGTTAAAAACAAAAAAGAAAACAAATTAGTTGCCTAAAAATAATTTATTTTAAGAAATATGTATACATATATAAAAATAAATAATAAAACCTATGTATTTTTAATATTTAAAATAATATCCATTGTTTTCTAAAACTTTTTCAAAACATTTAACTTAAGGTTTCTACGTTTTTTAGCTTAATGCTGTGGAATTTTATTAAAGTTTGTGTTTTTTGGATACAATTATATAAATATGACTTTTATTTTAATCAAAAAGTTTTAATTTGTATAATTAAAAATACATTAATAATAAAAGTATAATAAACATTTTTTTTTAAATATAAGCCAAACTATTTATTAATTTAACTAAATATTTAATAACGTCCAGCATTAAATATAAAATAAAAATTTGTACCAATTTTGGTACTAAATTAAGCAATTACCATTTTACTTTTTAATAAATTTCCGTACTTAATTTTAAAATATTTTTTAACAAATAATAAATTTAAAATAGTTTCGGCTGTATTAATACTAAATCATTATAAAAATAGGGCTAAAATAATAATTATTTAAGGTGCACTGAAATTGGTATATTATTTAATTTTATATTTTATGTTGTACGTCAACGTAATACATATAGATCAATAAGAAGAGAATAAGATTAACATTTAAAAAATATTAAAAACACTTTAATTTTGTTATTTTAAATAATTATAGTTATATAATTAATTTAAATAATTAGTAATAATTATTGGGTTTTTTAACAAATAAGCATAGCATATGTGTTTTTAATAATTCAGGTTACATTGTTATTAAAAATGATAATGATTTAACTAAATTAAAACTTTTTGTGTTTTATTGTTATAATTAATATAAACAGATAACTTAATGCTTGAAACAGTGTTTTACTAATTATAAAATTCGGTTTTTATGCAAAGTAAACTGAGTAAAAACTGGAGTTCTTATTGTTATTTTTAATTTAATAAAAACATTTAATTAAAATTTTTTTTACATATATGATAATATTTTATTTTGCAGTTTTTAAAAGTTTATTAATATAAATCAAAATTATGAGAAACAAAATTAATTTTTTTAATTTATTTTTCTTAATTTTGTCTACTGGTTCACAATAAAGTGCACAATTAACTTATTATTTAATTTTAATTTAATTTATTAAATTAAAATTAATAATAACAACACTAAAAATAAATAAAATTATGTTTTTTTATTTATTTTAAAATATTCAATTATTACAATTTTTGTTATTTAAATAAACACAAATGAATTATATAAAATAGGTACACAGCAAAACTTATACAATAATTATATTAATTAACAAACATGTAAAACACATAATTTTATAATAAAATTAATTATTTAAAATATTATTTTTTAATTTAAAAGTAACAACAAAAATAATATACAACAACTTAAAATATAATTTGTTTAATTATAAACGTGTTGTTAATTATAATAAAAATAAACGTTTATTTACATTTATAAATCTAAAAAAATATTGTTAAAACAATTATAGCAAAATATTTTAAGGGTTTTTAAAAAAAACATTATTTATTATTTTATAATATTAATGTTAACTTGACTTTTTATAACTTAATAATTTTTATTAATATTTTTTAAATATATACACACAAATAAAATAAACAAATAAATATAAACTAACTATTTAAATAAATTAATCATTTCATATACATTTCCGCATTTTTTAAATGCATTTAAAATGGGACAAAGTTAGTTCACATATAATTAAACTAGAACACATTATTTAAACAAACATAAAATTACTAAAATATTTTTATTAAAATGTTTTTTTTTATAAAAATAATAATAAATATTAATTTATATTTAATATTTTTTATTATTTTTGTTTGTTATTAAAATTCAATTACATAAATATGTGCGATACGCATGCGTGACGTTACGGATCAAAAGTAGCTTGCTAATTGTATTATGCTTATTGTTACGTTCTGTTATACTTTTTGTTGGCGTTTTTTGATGTTTTTAGTGTGAAATTATATATATATATATATATATATATATATATATATATATATATATATATATATATATATAT